>OZ020620.1:20935797-20975056 GCA_963971575.1 Liopterus haemorrhoidalis
AAGTTTGAGATTAGTGGACGCTTGTCAAGACCTGACAAACCTATAATAATAATAGCAATAATGACTAAGGTGGGCCACGTTACTGACTTGAGTATAAATGTGTAGTAATTAAAAATAATAATGATAATAAAAATAATAAATTAGTAAAAAACAAAGAATTTAAAAAAAAATCATAAAATAATTTAAAAAGTCATAAAGTTATAATTATAAAATATTGGTAATGTTACAGGTTAAAATAATTTAAAAAAATAAATAAAAAATAAATAAATAAAAACAGAAGGTTATTAAATAAAGAACTGTTGTTTTGTTTCATATATTTATTTTACTGACCATGGGTTTCGGCTTGCGCCATTTTCAAAGTAACAATGATGTAAATCTTACAAACTAAAACTTATTTATACTATGCTAAGGTTTATGGTTCAAAAATCCCAACAATTTTATTACTGACAACTGGAAATATACAGGTAACAATTCCTAATTACTTATGTCATAATTACTTAAAACTAATCCATATAAGTGGTGAGTTAAACATGTCTGTTATATCATTGAGTACGTTTGATTTAAATTTGTGTTTTTTAATTTCATGAGCCTCGAGTAAATTTAATTTTGGACCTTTTTGTTCATAATGTAAGATTTCAGGTTTGAAATTTGATTTGTGGTTTATTTATGAGGTGTTCTGCAAAGGTTGAGTCACATTTTGAATTGGTGAAAGATCTGTGGTGTTCGGTGATTCTGGTTTTGAATGATCTACCTGTCTGTCCTATATAACAAGAATTACATGTGTCACAATTCAACTTATAAACTCCACTTTTGTCCATTTTATCTCTTCTTTGTTTATTGTTCGACAGTAATTTCTTAAGATTGGTTGTACTATTAAATGAAATTTTTGATATTTTGGTTTGATTTTAATTTATTAGAAATTTGGTAGGTTAACTCACCTAAATATGGTAAAAGAAATAGTAGTATAATTTATTGTATCTATATCATTAATATGGGGGTAAATTTCAAGTAAGGTAATTTTTTTGCGCTTTTTATTAACTAATTTATCGATAATTTTCGGGTTATATCCATTGTTGTGGGCTATGTATTTTATTATTTTCAATTCATTTTTGAAATTGGTTTCAGTAAGGCGAACTGACATGAGTCGATGTACCATAGAATTACAAGCTGCCATTTTGTGGGAAAACGGGTGGTTGGAAGTATTATGTATTAATATGTCAGTGTATGTTTCTTCTCTGTAAATTTTGAAATCATGAGTATTGTTTACTTTAGAAATGATTAAATCTAAATAATTTATAGAATGATCAATCTATTCTTCTAATGTAAATTTAATTTTTGGGTGAATGCTATGGATTTCTTTAACAAATTTAGAAAATTGTCTATCGGTGCCTTACCAACAAATTAAAATATCGTCTACCTAACGGTAATAATACACTAATTCTTTTTTGATTTTATTATTCTTTAAAAAATTAGTTTCAAAATTGTCCATATAAATTTCAGCTAATAAAGGTGATAAAGGTGACCTCATAGCTAATCCTTCATCTTGATTAAAAAAGTCATTTTGGAATATAAAATAATTTTGGTTTATACAAATTTCAAATGCCTCTAAAAATGCATTGACAATTCTAGGGTCAACTAAGTGTTTTTTTAATATTTTTTGAATTTGGGGTAATAATTCTTTGGTGGCGATATTAGTGAAGAGATTGGTCACATCAAGAGAATAAAATTTACATTTATCATTAAGTTGCACAGGTTTTAATTTTGAAACTAGTTCTATTGAATTCATAACACTATTGTTAGCTTTAAATTTAGTGAGTTTTTTAAATTTTGTATTTAATAGATTAGCGAGTTTATAAGTAGGTGATCCAATAAAAGAAACTATTGGACTAATAGGAACTGTGTCTTTGTGTATCTTGGGTAAACCATATAAAATAGGTGGTTGGGGGTTCATTTCTTTGACTGTAAATTTTTCATAATCTGTTAATAATTTTGATAATCGAATGTGGGGTCTTTAACAAGTTGTAAGAAATTATTAGTTTTAATGAATTTGTTGATTTTTTCGATGTATAAAGAATTATTGAGTATGACTACAGTCAGGGCCGCCCCTAGCATTTGCGGGGCCTGGGGCAAAACTGGAGTTGCGGGGCCCCAAAACTGGAGTTGCGGGGCCCCATCTATGTATATGTATATTGAATAACGATATTTCTTTTAATATTATTAACTATTAACAAAGTACGCATACTTATATTCAATAACAATATATTTTTTTTCCAACTATTTACAAAATTTGGAATAATATTTTTAATGTATTTTATTACTTGAAGGTCGAAGCGCGGGGCCCTTACAGGCGCGGGGCCTGGGGCAGATGCCCCACTTGCCACAGCCTAGGGGCGGCCCTGACTACAGTATTGCCTTTATCGGCTTTGCTTATAATTAAATTTTCATCCTTACATTTTTCTTGTATTTGTTTAATAATAGAATATTGCGGGTTTGTTTTTACATTGAAGTTATGATTTTTAATAGTATTAGCAATTATGTTTTTGGTAACTATAGATTTATAAGTCTTATTGACAGCAATTTCAGAACTCACAAGGAGATATGTGAAACAAAACAACAGTTCTTTATTTAACAACCTTCTGTGTATTAGAGAGTTTCACGAAGTCAAATTGTCGACAATTAAATATATATCAGTAAATTAAAGTCAGTGTAAATACCGAACCTTTTTCGTTTCCTGACGCCATTAATGTATCAGAACTTTTCCGCGGTGCCCCAAGTCAAAACATTGTCTAACTAACGCAGTTAACGGAGGAATATTGAAACGTTTTCGCGGCGCATCTGTAGCCCAGCCACGGCGTCCAGTTTGGGAATCGCTAGGTTATATGAATCTTGTTAAAAAAAAATCAACTTCAGGAGGTGTACCAAATTTTACCCTTTTTGGAGATTTGTAGATATGACCAAAAAACTCTCATGTGTCTGTCTGTCTGTCTCTACGGTAGAAATTGTGACCAAACGGCTGGATCTAGAAAGCTAAAATTTGGCCTATATTTACCACTCTTCATCCACATATAGGAAAACTATTGAGAATTAAAAAAAAACACATCCGGAGAAAAATATAAACAAATATGTATTTACGAAAAAAAAAATATATTTTTTTAAATTTTATTAAATTAAACCTCTTCATGCGTGATAATCCAACAAATTTTATCTTGAAAAAAAAAAAAAAAAATTATGGGATAAAATAGTTCAACAGGAATTTTAGTTTTTCGCAAAATATCGATTTTTTTTGTGTCGTTGAAAAAATAACTATTCGTTATTTTTTTAAATTTATAATGTCGTATCAAAAGATAGCACTTATCACGTAGATTAAGAACGTAAAGTAGTTTCTTAAATTTCTTTATTTACACACGATTTTTGCCCAAACTCAGGTGGGTCAAACTAAAAATCTAAAAAAAGTCTCAGTAATGCACATTAATGTGCACCAGAATAGTACAACATTATTGTTTAATTTGATGATTTGAAAATTATGGAATTGTGCAACACCTTACTTACAATATTAATCTGACTGACTGGAGAGCTGGGTAGTTAGATGTACGTGGATTATTCTTTTAAAAGTCCGAAATTTATGATGTTAAATATGTACTCACATTTTGGCATCACTTACTAAATACCAAAAAACCCTGAAATATGTGAAAATTCACACTTCACATCCATTTTTTTTTCTTATTGTTTACTGGGTAAATACATTAATATAATATTTTAAAATTACAGGTCATCGTACTAAAATACAATGGACGAAGACATCGAGAATTTTTCAAATATTGAAGATACTTTTAAGTTACTGGAAATCAGCGAACTGAAATGCCAAACTTATCACGAGGAAGTTGTACTCCTTGTTGGAAATACTGGATCTGGAAAAACCACATTCCTTAAATTTGTTGCTGATGACTATTCTAAATTAAAATCTATCGAAGTTGTTCCTGGTGGAGGCGAATACGTTATTGAAGATGAAGACCATGCAATAGGACACGAGGTGAAATCGAAAACTATACTTCCAGAACAAATTGTAGATCCTGACTCTAACATCACTTACTGTGACTGTCCTGGTTTTGGGGACACAAGAAGTTCAGCCTACGACATTTCTGCCACGTATCATATCAAAAAATTATTAGATAACGCCAAATACGTAAAAATACTGCTGACAATAAATTATCCATCTGTTCGTATAGGTATTGATAGAAGTGATTTCATGAAGTTGGTGAAGCACACGATTGAATTTGTGTTAAACATCGAAAACTATAAAAACAGTATCGCACTTTTGGTCACCAAGGTAGAAGATTATCACAAGAGTAATGCACAAATCAAAACAAATATTGCTTATTTCCTGGGACAGGTGAAAGAAACTTTAGAAAATGAATTGCAACCATCCAAATCTAATAATGATGAAAAGAAAAATTTTAATACCAAAGCAATAAATCTCATCAATATATTTTTAACCAAAACGATGGATCAATATGAAAATATAATCATTTTTAGAAAACCATTTGAGGAAGGAAAACTAAGCGATCTGAAATTATTTCAAGATGACAGAACAGGTATTAAGGGAACACTAGAAAATAATATTACATTCTCTTTCACATCCAATGACGATTTCGGATATACATTATCTGCTTCTTCTAAAAATGATATATTTATACTTGTTGAAAAAATTAACAAAGAAATAGCATTTGGTATTGAAAGAACAGCACAAGATTTCGCGAAATATTTTCAATCACTTAGAACAACGAAAACGTTCAACGTGTTCCTAGAGGATTTTGAGAATAATCTACAAGAATTGGAACGATCAGTTACAATGAAAGAATATATTGTTAAGTTAACAAACTACATGAATAATGTAGACCTAAAAACATACAGATATGCTTTCTTAAACATGATGGAAAAATCTAAATATATGCAATTTTTTGAGAAAATTTTTAATGGTCCATTACTTATAAACGTGTTAAATTGGACTCAGCCGTTAAGAAATGTTCTAAAGGACTTGCAAAAGTACAAACATTGGACAAATTTCTTACTTAGTATGTATAGTAAAGTAAATTACACAACATACCTATTACTTACAAATGATAAAAATGTTATACTGGAAGAAATAGCACGGAATCATGACAGACCGAGTCATACAATTGTAAAATTGTTTAATTCCGATTTTAATTTGGACATAAATGATGCAGACGACATAATTACCAAACAGTTTTATGAAATTTTAAAAACCCAACTCACAGATACATCTTATGAAACTATCGAACCCGATACACTGCTAATTAGAGGTGAATATGTGAAATTTAGTGATCTAAATGATTACTTAAACAAGTCTAAAGAATTTAAATTCATTATAATATTTGCTCTAAATACAATTTTCATTGACAATGATTTTCTGAAACAAGGTTGTCAAATGAAACTGTTCATAATAGCTCCAACCTGGGAAGTTATCGGTGATAGAAAAATAATTTTAGATGGATTACCCGGGAAAGTTCACCGACGTAGTAAAGCAGAAGTACAAAATGATGGTTTACCAGGAATACCAGGATCTTCAGCTGGAAGTTTCACTGGAATATGTCGGGATATCATCAACGGTAAATGTTTGACCATCTCTGCCTGTGGTGGTAAAGGAGGGCCAGGTCAAGATGGAGGTGATGGGCGCCCTGGAGCAGACGGCACTAACAGCTGCCCGCAAGGCACTCTCGATGAAGGATTGAATATAATGCGTGAAAATGGTGGTTATAATAAAATTTCGGACAGTAATGGTATACTTCTTGATGACGCTGTAACTTACATATCAGTGTTTCTCAGCATTACAGTGAACAAATCAAGTGAACTATATGTAATGCATGGTAAGAGAGGCACTAACGGCACAGATGGCGCTAGGGCCGGTTGTGGGGGAAAGGGTGGATATAGTGGTGAGGTACGTATTACTGGAGAATCCAGCAATGAAGTGTTAATATTAAATGAGAATGGAAGAGATGGAGCGCCTGGTAAAGGAGGTCAAGGAGGTCTGGGAGGCAAGAACGCAGATAATATACTTTACGAATATGGAAATAAATCACTACGACTTCTTTGGGTTGTACCAACTGGCCTATCAAGCAATAATTGGAATAAAATTGAATCTATACCAAACGGTAGAGCAAACTCTGGATCAGAAAATACGGCTATAAATGTTAGAGGAATCAGTACACCAAACAATCCTGCTGTATTCAAAAATATATCTCAAATAATTAATAAATACAAAATATATATTTGGAATAATTTCACCAATGTCCGGAGATCCAATCTAATTGAATTTTATTCGTATTTACATAATAACACTGACATTAAAAATTATTACGATCCTCGTAGTTTATTAGACGAGTTGCAGAATTATGAAACTGAGTATCGTAATTCTAATATAAATAAAGATAAAATATTATTTTATGAATCGCTTCTTCAGAGAATTATTGTATTCGCGGAAAACAACACGAACATATCAGATGCTGAGAAGAAACTTCTTAATTATTTATTCACAGCAATTTTAGGTAAAATATTAAATATGAAAGATAAAACTGGAAGTATATTAATTAGAGACATGGAGAATTATCTAAAAGATCTACAAAAAAAATTAAAAAATTTGAACAAACAATCCAACGAAATTATTAAATATGAATGTAACCATCTATACAAAGAAAATATAGATAAAAAAGTTCATGAAGCCTCTCAGTTTATTGAAAAACACGTGCTGGCAGAAATACGCATTATATCTGTACAATTAGAAGATAAACTAAACCAATCGCTTGCTGATATAACCGTAACGAAAGAAGATGCTGTAACAGATAAACGGATGTTATTGGAAAAAACTAATACTGTAGGCAATTTAATTAAACAAAAACAGTTGCTTAAAAACTTTTCGTGGTTTCATAGCATTTTAAATGTCACCTTAAATTGTGGAGCTACTATAAGTTCTATAATTCAAATGGTTTTTAAAGTCACTAGTTCTCTTGGCATGAACCACATCAATATAACAACTATGTTAAAAGATAGTTTCTCTACTTTATTCCGTTTTATTAAAAGCGGAGTAGATTTTACGAAAGATCTTATTAAAGAAAAATGTGAAGTACTTATAATATTTTTAGACAAAGTTCAAGACAGTATTAACCATTTCCCAAGCATACTGTCAGACATAAAGTTACTGATAAAGAAAATTCGAAAGGAAGTTATTTCCTTTAAAGAAGACATCGAAAATTTTGACATAAATTTATATGTATCGAAAATAAAACCTATGTTTGAAGAATTGAAACAAGAGTTTAACAAATACATATACAAATGTACTTGTAATAATACTTGTTTTGGTGCAGAACAGACATCACAAATAAGTCAAATGTTAAAAAAGGTCTACCGTGTCATTAATATTGTAGAGCTATTTCCAGCTCTTTACCAGGAACATAAAGATAATGATATAAAACTTCTAGAAATCGGTCAACTTATACAACAAAAAGAAAATGAAATAAACCTACTTCAACAGTTTGAATTGTTGATGTGTAGTAAGGTAATGCCAATTATTACTAACATTCAGAATGACATTGAGAAATTAGACGGACAATCGCGCGTAGCGCTTAGCGTGTCTAATTGGAAGATTCAATCCACATTAAAGGAAATGCATATTATTTTGACCAAAATATCTAAAGGTTTCGATATGAATATTCAACTGGAAGAAATAGTAGCCAGATTAAAAGATGCGATATTTACACAAATAAATATTTACGATCTAATTCAGGAATACGACGAACATAAAGAACTAGCTGACTACGTTGCAAATATGACCTCTGAACAATGTCTGGCTATTAGAACTGATGACAGAACTATTAACGAAGCTCTCAATAAACTGGATTTTACAGTTAAATCAAATGTACTGTTAAGTCAGTTCGACAAGGCTTTAAATGGTTTTAAACAGTTCATTTTCCCTTTCGCTCATTTTTATATGAAAGATTTAAATTCAGAATTAAAAATTGATTCTAAAAAGAAATTTGAAGATATTGTTGCAGATGTTGGTAACAAAATCGAAAAGCTAAAGACAAAATTAACGGAGAAGAACTTTTTGATTAATTCTACTTTGGATAGGTGTGTACTTCACGAAAACTTTACAAGCAGTTTAGATAACAGCAAACCTTTCTACAGCTGGGACATTGTAAAGTACAAGAGTACTATTTCTAAATTGTTACACGGAAAAGAAATTGTATTGGAAGCTGATATATTACAGAGTTTCCCAAATAAAAACGCTATAAAATTTAATGAAATTCATATTAATCTGACAATAAGGGACAAATCACAAAATGACAAACTAAAGTTAGCACTGAAACGCTATGACGTAGTCATGACGCACTATGGAAATTCATATTTTCGTTTCGACAATAAGTTTTACATGTTATCAAGTGATAGAGTGACATTACAATACAGTTTTGATAAAGATGAAAATAGAAAACCAATAAGAGAAAACGAAGTTAATCGGAAAATAAGAGGCGGTCATTTCATATTGAGCCCATATGCCACTTGGAGTTTCCAGCTGTTAGCCATAGAGGGCACCAGTTTTGCAGATTTAGAAGAATTCCAAGGTAAAGTTAGTCTGGAACTGGTGGGATATGGCCAGTATGTCGCTGCAGACAACGATATATCTGGTGAAGATCTTCAGAAATATTACAAATGCATTGATGTAATGTCAGTAACTGACGTTATTCGGGAGAATTAAACACCCAGGAAGGATAGAAATCAAATCTACAGGTAAAGTACGCAATATTTTCCTATTTCTATTATAATTTTAATTATAATTTCTAATCATTCGCTTCTAATAGTTTTGCTAACGATAATCTTTTGACAATGAATTTATCTCAAAAGGGAGGAACTGGTATATCGCCAGGTTGGTAATTTTGGTTGTTGATATATCAACAACTTTTGTAGGCTTAATTTAAAGACAACATTTCAAACATTTGCAAATAGAGTGAATGAAAAAAGTGCAGCCCTCCCCTTAACAATACAGTAAACGTTGATTTCTCAGTCGCAGTTTTAGTTAACCGTGCTTTGAAAATATTAGGTAAAACAATCAGATGTCAAAAGCTTAAATATGAAGTTTCATAAAAATCCTTCTAGCCGAATTTGCTCTGCAAGTGTACACAGACAGACGGACGGACCGACAGACAGAGAAACAGAGCGACAGACATCATACTAAAAATAGTCAAAACGTTATGTAGGGACCTCAATTCGTGAAGATCCATCGAAATCTCTAAATCTCAAAATTGGTATGATCACAATACCGCCCTTATATGTATATGTTGGCGGTCGGTGGTTTCGAGCATCCGCGGTGAGTCTACCACACAACCATTAAAAGGTCCCAGTCACTCTGTAAATTATTACGATTATTTATCTATAAATGATCTACAGTAGTCTCACTAAGTCAAAGTGCTCATCTATACAATATTACTACAGTAGTATTGGAAAACAGTAGTATTAGAGTAGTATTGGAGTACAGTCATTATTGGAATCAATAAATGAGAGTGGCCAATTCCTTTTGGAAATACTATACTAGCAAATATATTTCCTGGGTAGTGTAGGTTTTAAGAAGATTGTAAATTTTTGTAGTAATTTTTTTTTTTCTTTCAGATGATGACCTATCTTAGTACCTACTGGATTGCAATTCACCGTATTCTCCAGACGTACACTTATCACAACAATAATACACCTAAAATTTCTTATAATTGCTTGGCGTAGTTAATAATGTATAAATAATATAATATTTTTTAATATACATATGTCAGAAATAGATTAGCCAATCTAGTATAAACATAATTAAATTTATATAAAAATATTTACTAATAACAGAAATACAATTATATAAAAGTATATCAAAATACAGTCGATTCAGCTTAATCAGGACACCGGTTAATCGGGACAGCTGCTTATTAGGGACAAATCATAAAGAATGGAAACAAAACTGAGGAAATATCGTAAATTTACTTCGCTTTTTCGGGACAATATTCCTTTTAATCGGGACAGTAATCCTGTGAATTCCCGTGGCGCCGGGAATTCATGTTGGAGTGCGTATTCACTTCGACATCATTATATATAAGCGTGTGGTCGAGTTCACGCAAATTTAGTGTAGTGACTCACTGATATAACCCTTACCAGGATGCCAAGAAAGGATTTGACACATTTGAAAGCATTTGATGTATTACGTATATAATTTTTTAATATGTATACATGCCTACGAATAGTTTTGTGAGTTGTTTTATTTTTCTGCAATTTATCAAATAAAATACTTATCAAAAAACACTAATCCGGTAATTTTTGTGGAACTTCGAATAATTGGGCCAGCCGCTTAATTGGGACAAAATGTACTAGTCCCGATGAGTCCCGATTAAGCGGAATCGACTGTACTACATAGAACAAGCGAACAAAATAATAAATGCACGAGCAGTCATTTTCACATATATATGCCTCATTTGCTTTATTTTCCAATACAGTTCTGCATTTATAAATCATTATGTTGATTAGTCATTGTCGGTTCTCAGCTAATGTACTATACTACGCACCATGTACTGCAGACCACAATAGGTCTTTATTTCGCGGTTTTACGGCTTTATCGTTTTCTTTGACTTGTTTCCAGAGGCTTTCTATAGAATTCAAATCAAGATATTGAGCAGGCCTTGGGGGAACATTAATTTTGCCGTGAAAAAGTAATTTTTTTGAGTTCGGTCATTTATTTTCAATCATTACACAGCCCAACAGACATTTTGGTGCCTGCGATTTTTTAACTGTTTCTAAGTAATTTTTGGGTGCAGAATCCAAAACAGCCGTCCGATTTGGTCTATCAGATCTAGTTTTTGAGATACGCTATATTGGCCCCTTTTAGAATAAGATCATCTTATTTTTACCGACCGCCAACATATATAAGGGAGGTATTGTGATCATACCGATTTTGACATTTCGAGATTTCGATGGATCTCCACGAATTGAGGTCTCTACATAACGTTTTGACTATTTTTAGCATGATGTCTGTCGGTCTGTCCGTCTGTGTACACGTGCAGAGCCAATTCGGCTGAAAGGTTTTTTTATGAAACTTCATATTTAAGCTTCTGCCATCAATGACACGAGTTGATCAACTTTTGGTAAAAATCGGTTGACTAAAAATGGGAGTTACATCGTGTCGATTTTAAGATTTTTATGAATATTTCACAACAGAAAAATATTTCGAAAAAATTTATTGAACAAAAGTTGTTATAAAAGCAATAACTAATAACTTTTATTTGAGACGTTTTTTTGATAAAACGAAAAATTTAGAATAATTTTTGTAAAATTTTTCAAAAAAAGTCTCAATTTTTTCATACTTATAGGTAACGTTTCCATGGTCATGATAAATAATATCTCTGTTAGAAAATATTAGGCCAAGTTATTTCTACTCTGCTGCTAGAATGTATTACTTTATGAAGTACTTTATGATGGCGGTCGGTCCTGTGGTGGCCACAGCTGATTTTTTAACTTGAGTACATTTCACGTTATTACAAATACTGTTTGCTGCCAGTAAAAAAAAAAAAGAAGTAAGGTGTTTATTTCACAAAGTAGGTAAATATACATTCATCATTTATCACAACAATTTTTTTTATACGACTTTTTAGTAAGGAGTTTACTAGGACAGTCTCGCTGAAGACTCCAAGAGTAGTCGGCCATCATGTGGCTATCCCATCTTCCTTGATATCGATCTTCCATAGTTTTAATGTCCTGATGGAATCTTTCCCGTGTTCTTCAGTAAAATCATCTAGGTTTTCTGGAAACCGATCTAAGTGGTTGTGAAGGTAGTGAACTTTTATGCTCAAGTTACATCCGAGAATATTAAAGTTGGAAAGCATATTTTCCACTAATTCTATGTAATTCTCTGCCTTATGAATTCCAAGAAAATTTTCATCAAATATTCCGGCTTTCAGTTTTTCCGGGCTAATCCCAGGAAATGTACGTGTCAAGTAGTCAAAACAAAGTCCATCTCAATTTAAAGCCTTCACAAATTGCTTCACAAGCCCCAACTTGATACGCAAGGGTGGAAATATGATTTTCTCTCTCGCAACCAAAGGTTCGTTGATTACGTTTTGTTTTCCTTGAATCATGACATTTCTTAAAGGCAAATTTCTGCTAACCCAGTGCTGATCCTTAGCTCTGCTGTCCCAAAGACATAAAAAACAAGGATATTTTGTATATCCACTTTGCTGGCCAAGGAGGAAGTTTACCATTTTTAGATCGACACAAATCCCCACTGATGTTCTTCATACTTTTTTTTTTTCAGGACTAATGATATTGCTTCGTATTCCTCTTTCATGCTGGTAGAATGACCAATGGGTATTGATCTGCTTCAAAATCACTGTCGTTTTCTGATTGCATTCATTGAACTTCATCATACGTTGATGAAATTCCCGTATCATCGTCCGGGAGTCTAGGCAGACTGCTGAATGATGGAATGGGTATTTCTTCAGAATGCAGTACAGGTCTCTTTGCTGAATCTAGATCAGGATATGTCCATTTGTGTCTATTGTTCCGATTGATGCCTATGATATTTACGAGACAAAAATAGCAGTCATCGTGATGGTTTCTCCGTTCCCTCCAAACCATTGGTACTCCAAACTTTAGGCACATCCTCTTTCCAATTGTCCACTATCGCAAATGTTCAACGCATGTTTTACATACGAAATGTGGAGCCCAATATTTATCCTAGTCTCCCAACTGGACGCCAAAATAGGCCAGATAACTTCTTTTGAAAAAGTCAGAAATAGGTTTTCTACTTTCTTTCAAAGTGTATTCGCCACATACATAACAAAAAACGCCTGGATCATTTACACAGCTACGTCTGCTTGTGGATGCCATGGTTTTAATTAAATGTTTTATTACTAAAAAACGCCGAAAATTTACACAAAATGATAGCACAACTTCACTTACGAAAACTCATTAGTGAACTGAACCGGGTAAGACAGTGGTAGACACTAGGTAATATGGGCGGGGTATTAATTAGTTCTTGGTGCGGATTACGCAGGTATAGGAAGATGGGGTTTTATGATCATGGGTAATATCAAGTAACTCAAACTGGTTAATTAGATTATATGTTAGGTACGAAATTTCAATTTTTGCCTCTAAATATTACATTATTTCACTATTTTTGCCTTTTATCAAAACTAAATCAATTAGCCTGTATCTTAAAAACTAGATCTGCTACAAAAAAAGCCAGGTATTTTTGGAATCAGCACATATATTCAAAATCAGTTCTTATCTTTCCGGCACCAAAACCAAAAAGTTATTTTTTTGGGCTGTGTTATCCTACTGATACATCCACAGCAATTACATATTCCACTGGGCATAAAGTAGCCTGACAATCTTCAATATATTGATGTAAATTCTTAACTAACACAAATAATATAAACATATTTTTATCACTGAATAGGATATCCTCGATAGTGGACTCCAGATGATCACGTACAAATTTAATTCGGTCTTAAATATGGGTATATACACACACAGGCAAATTTAAAGGAACAAATTGAAAATTATGTTTTTTTTTTTTAATTTTATTTTTTTGTAGCCTATATCTATAAGAGCTTTGAACGCTCTACTAAACAATGAACGAAGATTGTATCGACGCCAAGGAGAACAAAATGCACCATTTAATTTCGCTACTACTGTATTTTTTGGTTGAGGTTCAATTATGGATAGGGGTGGAATATGTTTGGGAGTTCGCACAGAGTTAGTAGTGATTGATGGCGGAACGTTAACTGCTGATAGGTACATCAGAGACAGGGCCGCCCTAACCACAGGGCCAAATGGGCTATAGCCCTGGGGCGTAAGCTTTTTAGGGGCGTCATTGCGGAGGTGAGGAAATTTTTTTTTGCTCTTCACTTGAATTTGGACTTTTTTTGTGTTTAATCAATTCTTTTTGCCAAGCGCGCAAAAACTTTATTTGCCAAGGGCCCCAAAAACATTGCTACGGCTCTGGTTATGTCTTTTCTTATGAAGAGGGGAGCATTATTTTTAGTAGCCCTCGGGCGCCGAATATCTTAGGACGGCCCTGATCAGAGATATTCTTCAATACCATGTTGTACCTTTTGCTCCATATATCGGAGAAGATTTCAACCTAATGTAGGATAATACGCGCACAAACGTCGCCCACTGTGTAACAGACTTTTTTAATCAAGTGGGTATAACAACAATTGGTTGGCCAGCGTGCTTCCCAGACCTCAACCCGATTGAACATTATTCCAAAAAACATCGTTCTAGAAGATTACCTGAGAGATATCAACAATATGTTACAGGGAAAATAATTAGATTTTTATGTCTATTCCTTTAAATTTGTTGGTGTGTATATTTAAGACCGAATTAATTCTTCAACAGAGAAACTATAAGTAGTGTTTAAATTCTCAAATATTGTTATTTTATCTTTTACAAGTTGTATTAACAGAAGCATTTGCATTAATATTCAATAAAATGTTGTTAGTTGAATCATTGTTTTTCACTTCTCTCACATTTTGTTTGTCCACATCTACTGTGATTCTTTGTTGTCTATCTCGGTTTTCTTTTCATCATTTGAAGAATACTCTCGAAAAGCGGTTCTTAAACTTTTAGAACACAATTGAATCTTTTGAGACAATATTTTTACTAGCGGGCCCCCTTTAACAGAAATCGGCAATTTGTTTTGACATGAATGACGCAATTGAAAATTTGAAGTCACGTCAAGGGTACATAATATTATGATGTGCCTAAAAAATATCATTTTTAGGGTTTTGTAGGTATGACCACAAAAAACCCCTATAACGTCACTCATGTGTCTGTTTGTCTGTCTGTCTGTACGTTGAAATTATAGCCAAACGGCATTGAACGTAGAAAGTTGAAATTTAGCATACTTGTACAACTTTTTGACCCACTTATAGGAAAACTATAGAGAGTTCAAAAAAATACAGCGCGGGATAAATATAAATATAAGTATTTAATGAAAAATAAATATTTTTTTTTAAATTTTGAGTGGGGTATCAAATTAAAGCTCTAAAGGCGAGGAGGCACAAACAAATTCTGATTTTTGAAAAATCGTATGGGGTTTTTGTCAATATAATGGCAAAAACTTTTTTCCTTCGTTCTTTCTTCCAGAGGGGTTGAACTAAAAATTTGAAAAAAATCTCAATAATGTACAATGATGGCAACCGGAATAATTCAACAGAAAATTTTGATCAAATTGGTTTTTCGCAAAATATTGATATATATATATAATTAATTTAAATTTTATTGTAGGGATATTAAATAGAAGCTCTTTAAGTACAGATTAAGGAACGGTGATTTTTGAAATACATTTCATTTTGACTAAATTTTGCCAAATATTAAAATTTTCGTTTAATATCTTAGCTAATATTAAAAATATATATATATTTGTAAATATACGGATACATTTTGTTATGGGTAGAGCAGAGGTACGTAAATTTATTTTGCAAAGATCGACTAAGAAAATTAATAAATAACTGGCCGGTTGCTGGGATTCCATTTCGAGTAGAGAATCTGTTAGTTTTTCATATAGTCGCAATATAAACAATGTTTCTGTAGGCGTTATGTTCTTGCGAGCCAAAAGATCGCCCGCAGTATTGCCAGGTCTGGATTTGAATGATATTTATTCAACTATACAAAAAAAAAAAAAAAAAATACCTTAAAATATATATTATGGTATTATTAGAAATATATGATACACGGTAGAAAAAATCTAACTGCAACCTTCTTGTCGTGCCTATTGATTTAAAGGATTTAAAACCAACACTTGTAATTGTGTTATGTACAGTGGCGGCGCTAGCCCCCCGTCCACGCTCCCCCCCCCAAATTGCTCTGGCCCCCAGTTGCCCCCCCCCTCAGAATTGCGTGGAGAAAAATGTATTTTAGAAGTGAGGACCTTAGGTCATCACTGTGTAAACGATGATTTCAAATATTTCCGGGCCCGCCCAAATTTTTCTCAAAAATTTCCTGGCCCCTCGAATTTAAAATCTAGCGCCGCCACTGGTTATGTAGTGACAGGCATTCATCGTTTGGCCTTCTAATAACCAGCATTCACTGACTAAATACCTACAAAACCGTGAAATGTGTGAAAATTCACACTTCACATCAATTTTTGATTTTAATTATTTCTAATTTTAGGTCTTCGGTATTAATAATTTGGAAATATGCTAAAATTATAGCAGCACATCATATTCATAACATAGTATATATACATACGAGTAATATAAAAATTATAACCGGTTTTAGTCGCAAAATCCTCAAATTTGAAAAAAAATACCAAGTGTGAAACGATAATCTTGAGGTATGTTGTAACAGTAAAATTCTTAGCATTTTATCAATTAAATAATAATAATAATCATAATAATAATAGCCTTTATTAAATTACCTATTTACAATATATTTTTAGTTGAGTTATAACAAATATAATTAATATATTTTAATTTAATTTTTTATTTTATTTCAGATTTATTTATTTCTTTTTTTTCATTCTTTTTTCCATTCTAGTTTATTCGTTGCTTTCTTTTGCCAGAAATTTCCTGCTTCCGCTACTGCACTATCCACCCATCTTTTTCTAGGTCTTCCTTTCTTTCTTTGTCCATCAGATGGAATGCAATTTGTAGTTTTTAGTGTCCATCTGTCTCATTTTTGCCACATGACCTGCCCACTTCCATTTTTGCATATTTGTGGTTATAAGTACGTCTTTAGCTTTTGTTTTTTGTCTTATTGTGTCGTGCCGTATTCTATCTTTTAGTTTCACACCCACTATACTTCTTTCCATCGCCCTTTGACAAACTTTTATTTTGTTGGCTTGTCTTTTTGTCAGTAACCACGTTTGGCTACCGTAGGTTAGGATAGGCATAATACAAGTATTCAGTACTTTGCTTTTTAAATTTACTGATATATTACCTTTCATAATATTTTTCAGGGACCAAAATCCTTTGTAACGAATCGAGTGGTCCGTCAGAAAAATGACTAACATTCACAAAACACCCGTCGCGAGAATTTCTTTAAAATGGGGTAGCCATCGTTTTTTGGTTTTTTTACGAGGGGTATTTTAAAAACAAATCTTTTTAAGAATTCAGATAATAAAATAAAATAAGAAACTTTACGGAGAAACTTTTCAAAGAGACATTTGTTCAGAGTTATTACTTAATAACTTTGAACACTATCATCCCCTTGAACAAAAGGGTCTTTCCTAGAAATGCCTAGAAATGTTTTATAAAAACTCCTGACTCTCTGAAGAGGGGATCAGACAGTATATCTCAGGAGAAATACCTTTGTTCGGCGCTGATTGTTAGTGCGTACTTTGCATTTTTTATTTTCCAAAAAGTTTTGAATGAATTTCATTATGTGGCCATCGAGTCCATATTTTTGCAGATCCTCAAGTATCAGTCGTTTCCATGCGGTGGGGAATGCACTGTTTATGTCAAATAGCACAGAGGTTTTGTTTTTTCTGTAGAGTATCTTGGATTTCATTTGTTAAGTTCGTTATATGGTCAATGGTAGATCTTCCGCTTCTGAAACCGGCTTGATATTTATTGAGAGAGTTGTTACTTTTTAGGTACCATATCAGTCTTTTATTAATAATTTTTCGATGAGTTTACTGAGTGTATTTGTGAAGGCGACGGGTCTGTAGTTCTTTGGGTTAGTTTTGTCCTTATTTGGTTTAGGTATTGGTACTATTTCTATTTCTTGCCATGCATCTGGGAATTGGTTCTTTAGCCATACGTGGTTGAAAATTTTGCAGATGAGGTGTATTGTTTCCTCGGGTAAATTTTTCCAGAATTCAAAAGGGATGTTATCCGGACCAGGGCTTTTGTTGTTTTTTAGTTCTTGTAATGCTAAGTTTATTTCCCGTGTGTAGATAGGTTTATTTAATTCAGTGAGTCAGTGTTTCCGATTTCGAGCGGGGTTTGTTCTGTTGCAGTTTTTCTTTGGAGGAATACTCTATTGTAATTGTTGTTGCTTGATTGTTCATAAAAGGTATCTGCTAGTTTGCCATATTATTGTAATCATTAGAATAACGTATAATAATTGCATTATTTATAATCAGTATAAAAGCCGTGTCTACATGAAAGCATGAGAGGAAGATCTTTCTTTATAGGTGGGAGGAATGTAGTCAAAATTTAAATCTCATTATAAATACCCGCGAAATTGTTTTCTCTTAGCCTTTTTTTTTGTGCCTAGCAGTTTTGGCGCCCCTGTGCAATATTTTATATGGCGCCTCCAATTTTCTATAACAATTTGTATGGCTGATTGAAGAATTGGAAATGTTTTTTTGAAAAAAAAATCTATTTATATTAGTAAGGTATATATAACTACCTATTTTGGTAAGTAAAGTTTTAATTTATTTATTTATTTATTTATTTATTTATTTATTTATTTATTTATTTATTTATTTATTTATTTATTTATTTATTTATTTATTTATTTATTTATTTATTTATTTATTTATTTATTTATTTATTTATTAAGGGACACCACAGATAATTTGCCCTTGTTTGTGCCCATACACATAGTCATACATATGTCATTTGTACAATAACATACATTTAGTTAATTACATTTATGATATTGCATATTATAATTATTCTTATCTAGTATATGGAAATAAAGGTGAAGGAACATGTCAAGTATTATCCACTATTGAAAATAATTTTATAAATTTATTTTTATTTTTAAATTTTACATCATATACTTATACATAAAACCAGAAAAAAATGCATTTAAATATTTCTTATTATTGTTTGTTTATTATCATTATTGAGAAGTGATATTACCGTTGGCGGCGCTTTATTCCAAGGCAATATGTCTGTCGTGTCTAGTATTCAGCTGTCAATATGCCAACAGCGAACAGGTTAATTTAAGCACAGTACATTTTTATTTTATGAAAATGCGAGTAAATATTTGCGAAATTTTTTAATTTTTACGCGCTTCAAATGTATTTTGGTGTATAACAGAAGGTGGATATCAAATTGCAGTATTTAAAGTTTAATTTCAGTAGATTTATTGAAGTGTAATTTGTAGATGAGCAGGTGTAAATGCCGGGCACGTAATTTTATGTGGTATATCTGAGTGTCGGTCATCTGAATTCACAATATATAGGTTCTGTTTGCAAACAAGTGCATTATGTTCATTGCCTCATGAAATAAAATTAGTTTTAGTTGGACAGGGGCAGCTAAAAGTTAAAATGCAACTTGCAAGTGCAAGCATATTAGTGTAATTTTGTTTTTCTGCGACAAATATAATGAACAAACTAGTATCTACAAATAGTATCAGTTACTTTTTAACACAAAATATAGTCCCATGCCTTCCTCCTGTCCATAATAAAATCTTTTCCAATCTGGACTTAATGTCAGTTCTCAATATGACGTCGAACAACACAATCTATAATATAAAACAATGAAAGATTTTCTAAATAAATTGAGATTTTCGCGCTGAATTTTGCACAGAACGCCGATATTCCATACTACGTACTACTACGTGGCTAATAAAAACAGACCGACCAAAGAAGCGATATATAAATCGGGACTTCCCCGACTTGGCTTGAATAATGGTGTGGTTGTCACGTTGTTCCGAGTCTATCATAAACATATACACATTGGGGATTCCCCTTAACTTTAGATGTACCGTATCATTGGAAGGGTAATAAAAGTAGACTCATTTTTTATTGTAAGGAACTATTTTTTTTGTATATAATTAAGAAAGCATATCGCTACATGAGTTCAAAACAGTGTTGCCAGATGGTGAAAAAGAAAAAATCGTACCAACACTTCAAAATGATCGTATTTTCAAGAAAAAAATCGTACAATCGTATTTTTTTTTAAAATAATCGTACAAAAAATTTGTTGTGTAATTAATTTAAAAATTATTAGGTATATATTTTTCTATTGCACAATCATAGTAGCAGAAAATGATAAAAAATGTATAATATAGCAGACCTTTTTATAAATTTTTATTGAATTAACAAAATACTTAGATAATAATTATATAACATTAACATATACATTAATACCTATCACAAGCATAAATAATAATACAGACAAGGCCGATTTCAGTTTGTAGTACAGTCAGTGGCGCACCCAGGAATTTTTCTTGGAGGAGGGCGGTAAAGTGAAGATATAAAAAAAAGCTCCTCGCTTCGATGACAAAAAAACAAAAAGGTCCTTACTTGTAAAATATAAGTGATGAGCAGAAAAAAAGGTCCTCACTTGTAAAATACAAGTGATGAGAAAAAAAAAAGGTCCTCATCTCTACTTTTACATCCATATCTATATATTTACCTAAGACCATAATGCTAATTAAAAAATTTGGTATTTCCATCCTTCTTGGAGGGGGGCCCCCTCTGGGTGCGCCACTGAGTACAGTACTCTTATATCCTTTTCACGCTAGAACTTTAAGATCGGATGTTAAAGTGAATGTGTCTTTAAACGCTAATGTGAAAACGTATGACCTCGTCTAAATACAAGCGATGTTTAAGACAGGGATCTGCGTCTTAAACATCGTCCGCATTGCCAACATAATTTCTATTATAAAAAAATACTCTTTGAATTTGTGATGTCAACATTTTGTATTATCATAAACAAGAATACTGTATTATATCGACGTTATAAGAACTTTATACTTATTGTTATAATAAAATTATTTATTTTAATAATGTGTTTAATAAAATACAGAGCTACAATAATTGAGATAAAATGTATCGACTTACATGTTAATACAGGTGTAATATATTCTTTATTGTAGTGTCTTTATTGTAGAATGAAATAAAATATCCATATTTGTTTAAAATAATTCAAAATGTGCGTCTGCGCAGACAGTTCAAAACTGGTAATTTCCTGACGGTAATTTAAGGACAAAATTACTGTAGCTGATGACTGCACCGGAGATTTAAACATCAAGTGTGAAAGCAAACCGATGTTAAACATCGGTGAACTTTAAGTTCACTCGGCTTAAAGTTCTAGTGTGAAAAGGGTATAAATAATAAGGAGTGCGCTTTATATTTTTGAATATTCGAATATGCCCGAGCATACCCGATCTTAGCGAGATAAACCTTTCTATTTAAGAGCGCGTCGATTTGAAATCCGAGGGCTAAAATATTCAATATATCGCATTATATAATATTAATATTTAACTTACTAAAAATGTATATAAATAAATATGTTTCATCAATAAAAACATCAAAAAAATCGTACATCTGATACCAAGAAGTCGTACATCGCACACATGCAAAAATAATCGTACAAATACGATTTAAATCGTACATCTGGCAACAC
Source organism: Liopterus haemorrhoidalis (assembly GCA_963971575.1). Taxonomy (NCBI): domain Eukaryota; kingdom Metazoa; phylum Arthropoda; class Insecta; order Coleoptera; family Dytiscidae; genus Liopterus; species Liopterus haemorrhoidalis. The sequence goes on from OZ020620.1 coordinate 20,957,148, forward strand.
TGGTTCAAAACATAAATAACTTAATAAATAAAGGGAAAGACTTCATAATATCAGTATTTTGTCTGTAATGGACAGAATTTCTAATTTGAAACTTGGGTTTTGTTGAAATGTCAAAAATATAGTAGGCGTGAAAAATAAAACCAAGCAATTGTTGACAAAAAAAAGATGACAATTGCGAATTCAACAGATTCTTAAAAAGTAAAAAAAGACAATTTTAAATTGAAGAAAAAGGCAAAAATCCACAGAATTTGGCATATATTGAAAGAATTTATTTTATAGGAAAATAAATATATAAAAATTTAGGTTTGTATATTTTCTGACAATCAAGAATATTATAAAGTTACAGTCCACTCAAGATCATCGACATTTTTGGTCCAATCGAGCCTGATTGCAGAAAATTATACACAACCCCAGCAGAGATAGCCATTTTGTTGCATGCGGAACCTTTTTCTTGGGAACAAGCAGGTACGTGAATTTACTGTAGAATTTGTTGTCAATGACCAATAAAAGAAATATGGAGGCTGAATTAAAAAAACTGACATTCAAACGAACTGCTTGTACTAGTCAATTAGAGCGGTTAAAAAGATTTTTTGATGAATTGAATCCAGATAGTGTAACACCTTTAATTGTACAAGAATTGATAAATAAATCAAAAATATTAGATTTAATGCTTCAAAACTATAATGGCATTCAATTAGAAATAGAGATTTTGACCGAAAAATTGGATAATGATATTCGGGAAAAATTTGAAAATGCATATTCTGTCTTAAAGGCTCAAATAGATCTTTTCTTGCAAAACCATACCACAAGTTTTCATACAGAATCAAGTTTATTGCAGACTCCAAATGCTCAGGCACATAAACAAAAGAGTTACTCTCTGCGCTAACCTGAAATAAATTTACCTAATTTTTATGGCAATTATGAACAGTGGGTCGAGTTTCGCGATACTTTTAAGTCGTTAATTCATGAAAATAATTTGTTGTCTGATGTTGAAAAATTACAATATCTGAAATTGTCAATTAAGAATAGAGCGGCTAATATACTAAGTTCATTGTCAATTACTAATGCTAATTATCGAGTAGCTTGGGATCTTTTGCTTGAAAGATATGAAAATAAGCGTCTTATCATTCAAAATCATGTAGACTTTTTGTTTGATATCCCACCTATTCAAAAGGAATCTCATTTTAAATTGAGAGACTTACTAGATTCGTTTAACAAACATCTCAGGATGTTAAAAACATTAGGTCAACCTGTCGAGTCGTGGGATACGCTTATTATTCATTTAATTGTATCAAAATTAGACCTCATGAGCAAACAGGAATGGCAAAAGTTCGAAATTGATACTGAGCTACCAACTTTTGACCAAATGCTACCAAATGAAAAAATTTCTTAATAAACGATGCGATGATCTTGAAGCACTTTCCAAAGGTGCTAACAAAACGCGCACTTCTTCAGTAAATTCCATTAATTCAAACGCAGTATTAAATGACTCTATTGAATGTAAATTATGCAAGGGTGATCATAACATATATAATTGCAAAGTTTTTCTCAATCAATCAGTCATTGAACGTCAAAAAACTGTTAGAAAGTTGCATTTATGTTACAATTGCTTGAAACGTGGTCATGCGTTTAGAGAATGTAAATCCAGTAAATGTTCGGAGTGTCATCGTAGACATAATACGCTTTTGCATACTTTAGATAATAATAGAGATAGTGCAGTTTACAATTATTCTGAAAATGATCAAGCGCAATCCTCCACGCAAGAAGACAATATTTCGAAAAATAAAAATATCGTTTCACAGGTTCTCAATTCGGTCCCCGATAAACACAATAATTATGTTTTATTGTCGACAGCTATTGTTACGGTTTATGATATAAAAAATATTCCACATAAATTTAGAGTTCTACTGGATACAGGTAGTCAGGGAAATTTTATTTTATAAAATGCTATTATAAAACTTGGGATAGAACAAATAAAATGTAGTTATGATATTGTTGGAGTTAACATGTCCAATTCACACGTTAACTATAAATCGCGACTTAGAATATTTAATATGACAGAGGATTACAATTTTGAAGTATCTTGTTTTGTATTACCTCATGTGATGGCTAAGTTACCGAAAATATTGCTATCAGGTTTTTGTTCACCGGAAGATATCATGCTGGCCGATCCTGAATTTTATAATGGCGGAAATATAGATATTTTATTGGGTGCAGATATATTTTGGTCTGTTATGGGTACGCGGCGCAGATCTTTGGGTCATAAAAAGCCAATACTATATGAAACCAAACTCGGTTAGTTATTAGGTGGCAAAATGCAACTGCGGGACTCATACGAAAAGCATATTTCGAATGTTTGCGTAAATGATTGTGGTAACAAATTGTCCGAACAAATGAAAGCATTTTGGGAAATAGAAAATATAAAAAATGAACCAGTTCGTTCATTAGATGAGAAATTTTGTGAGGAACATTTTGTTAAAACGCATACCAGAGATAATGTTGGAAGATTCGTGGTCGAAATTCCATTTAATAAAAAAATTGTCGAATTAGGCGAATCTCGAGACTTAGCATTAAAAAGATTTTTATCTCTAGAGAAACGGTTAAGTGCTGATTCAGAGCTAAAGAAAAAATATGTTGATTTTATGAACGAATATATAATTCCGGGTCATATGTCACAAAATCAAAATGACGTTGCGAATAGATCTGATTATTATTTCATTCCGCACCATGCTGTTTTTAAGTCGGAAAATAACAAAAAATAAGGGTAGTTTTGACGCCTCGGCCAAAACTACAACGGGAATCTCATTAAATGATGTTCAATTTGTGGAACCCATTGTACAGAATGAATTATTTTAGATTTTATTGGGATTTAGACAGTACAATCATGTTATGGTGGCGGACATAGTCAAAATGTATAGGCAGGTATTAATTGCGGAAAAACATAGACGATATCAATTAATATTTTGGCGTAATGATCCCTCAGAAACATTAAAAGAATACAAGCTAATACTGTAACTTATGGTCAGGCTTGTGCACCATTTTTGGCCATACGAAGTTTAATGCAATTAGGCATAGAAATTGAGAGGGATGATCCAGTTGTCGCAAATATAATCAAAAACGATTTTTATGTAGATGATTTGTTAACAGGAGTGAACACTGTTGCAGAATTAATTAATTTGAAAAATAAATTAACAAATGTTTTAGTTCGTGGCGGTTTTGAACTCGGTAAATGGAGTTCAAACACACAAGAAATATTTAAAGAGGAATCAAAAAATACAATTTCTTTCCTACAAGAAAGAAATAAAGTTCTTGGTATTCATTGGTTACCTCATGAAGATGTGTTGCGCTATTCGGTGAAAGAAATAAAACAGTACACGACTTTAACAAAACCCGCTAGGTATTCTCGGTCCTATCATTATTTGGGCAAAATTATTTATTCAAAAATTATGGCAATTTAATTTAGATTGGGATGATCCATTGCCAGATAATTTAATTAGTGATTGGATTGAATTTCGCAAGCAATTACATTTTATAGAACAAATAAAAATCCCACGAAAAATGATAGGCGAAATTTCATGCGATCTAGAAATTCACGGTTTCGCAGACGCTACCGAGGAAGCATACGGTTGTTGCATTTACGTTAGATCGTGTCATTCAAAAAATGTTAACTTTATTGCTAATTTGCTATGTGCTAAATCTAGGGTAGCCCCATTAAAGAAATTATCGCTGCCCAGACTAGAATTGTGTAGTGCAGTGTTACTTGTTAAGTTAATGCGTAAAGTAAAGGAATCGTTATCACTAGACATTAACAAAGTTTTCTATTGGTCTGATTCTCAAATTGTGTTGCACTGGATAAAAAATACGTCAACACCATGGAAAACTTTCGTGGCTAATAGGGTTTCCATTATTCAAACTTTAAGTGATGTTAATTATTGGAATCATGAAAATTGGGTCGATAACCCAGCTGACATAATATCGCGAGGATTATATCCTAAGTATATTATAGTATCAAAGTTATGGTTTCACGGTCCTAATTGGCTGCAGTTAGACAAGGAAAAATGGCCAAAAATAATAGTCACAGATGATAACAAAATGTTGTTAGAATCAAAACGAGTAAACACGGTTACTGACACAGCACAATTTAACCTTTTTGATAGATTTTCAAATTATAATAGACTTACAAGAGTCTTTACATATGTTTTGAGATTTATCAATAATGCTAAGAATAAGAAATTTCGAACAAGGGGTGAAATTACTTTAAGTGAAATTAACAAGGCTACTATAAAGTAAATATCGGTAATACAGACTAAAACCTTTAGCCAAGAGATTGCTGATTTAAAATCAAACAAACCCATTTCAAAGGGAAGCACACTTATAACGTTAAACCCGTTTTTAGACACAGATAACTTACTACGTGTTGGCGGTAGATTAAGTAATTCAATGTATAGTTATGATAAAAAATATCCGATTTTATTACCTTGGAAGCACAAATTTACAATTCTGTTATTCATGTATGAGAACAAAAGATTGCTTCACTGCGGTTCTCAAACACTTTTAAATGCAATAAGAGAAACATTTTGGCCAATTGCAGGGAAATCTCTAGCAAAAAAGATAACCAGAGAATGCATTATATGTTTTAAATATCACCCTCGAGAATATAATTATAAAATGGGAGATTTACCTTCCAGACGAATTACCCCCAGTCGCCCATTTGAGACATGTGGTACAGATTTTGCTGGACCATTTTACATAAAGGATCGGTTAACTCGAAGTCCTAAATTGATTAAAACATATGTGTGTATTTTTATCTGTTTTGTTACAAAAGCGGTGCATTTGGAGATGGTTATAGATTTAACTACAAAATCATTTATTGCTGCATTTAAACGTTTTTTTGCACGCAGAGGTCTATGTAGTAATATATATTCAGATAACGGAACAAACTATGTAGGAGCTAATAATGAATTATTAGAGCTGTATAAATTTTTAAATGACAATAAATCAGCCTTAAATTGCTTTATGGTTGAATATAAAATAAATTGGCATTTCTCGTCACCAAATTCCCCACATTTCGGTGGATTATGGAAAAGTGCAGTTCGAATAATTAAATCTCATTTAATTAAAATCATTGGTCATTTACACTTATTTTACGATGAATTTACAACTGTTCTTGCCCAAGTGGAAGCATGTATGAATTCGAGACCTTTGTCGGCATTGAGTGAAGATCCAAATGATCCCTCGCCGCTCACACCAGCACATTTCTTAATTGGTGGACCTCTACATGCGGTTCCAGAGAGAGATCGTACTGAAGAGAAGCCCACATCCTTAGCTCGTTCGGAACGCATTCAGCAAATAACTCAAAACTTCTGGAAGCGATGGGTTAAGGAATGTATTTCACTTGTGCAAACAAGAAGTAAGTGGCACACTACACCAGATCATATAAAAGTGGGTGATTTAGTCCTAGTCAAAAATGAAAACACCCCGCCTCTACAATTGCCCCTTGGTAAGGTGGAAAAACTGCATCCTGGCGCTGATGGTGTTATACGGGTAGTTACCATCAAAACAGCAAAAGGAACTTTGATTCGCTCCACCAGAAGAATTTGCAAACTACCCATCAATAGTGAAGCTGAATAACGAGTGTTTGTGAATTTTTATGGCCTGTATAGTGTTAGTGAAAAGTTTTTAAGTTTAAGTAATTCTATGGAAAATAATTGTGAAAAATTGTTATTTATTTTGTTTGTAATTGTTTTTGTTTTCATATTTATTTTGTTTTAATTGTGTATAATAATTCTTTAATCAATGTAAGAAATTTTGAACCAGATATTGTCAGTGCTCATGTGTTTTACAGTTTCAAAAAACAAATGTCTTTTCTTTATGTTTAGAATTGTTCTTTGAGCTGGCCGAGATGTTGGGTTTTGTTGAAATGTCAAAAATATAGTAGGCGTGAAAAATAAAACCAAGAGAATTGCGAATTCAACAGATTCTTAAAAAGTAAAAAAAGAAAATTTTAAATTGAAGAAAAAAAAAAAAAATCCACAGAATTTGGCATATATTGAAAGAATTTATTTTATAGGAAAATAAATATATAAAAATTTAGGTTTGTATATTTTCTGACAATCAAGAATATTATAAAGTTACAGTCCACTCAAGATCATCGACATTTTTGGTCCAATCGAGCCTGATTGCAGAAAATTATACACAACCCCAGCAGAGATAGCCATTTTGTTGCATGCGGAACCTTTTTCTTGGGAACAAGCAGGTACGTGAATTTACTGTAGAATTTGTTGTCAATGACCAATAAAAGAAATATGGAGGCTGAATTAAAAAAACTGACATTCAAACGAACTGCTTGTACTAGTCAATTAGAGCGGTTAAAAAGATTTTTTGATGAATTGAATCCAGATAGTGTAACACCTTTAATTGTACAAGAATTGATAAATAAGAATCAAGAATATTATAAAGTTACAGTCCTCTCAAGATCATCGACTAAACTGATACTGTTAGTATTTTCTGAAATTTTTCAGTAATAACTATATATAATATATTAATATATTAAGTTGCAAAATTGTTTTAACATGCAGCTACAAAAGAGCAAATCTATAAATATAATATATAAAAAGTAGCTGCTATTCGCGACTGAAACTAACGTTGGCGGCGCTGCATTTAATAGCTGATGGTGGCCGAGAAGCGTATATATCAGAAGTTTTTTCTAAATATTTATCTGTTCAAACAATATTTCGGCAAAAAAGCACTGTATTTAAGTCACTATATTTTAAAATACTTCTTAATTCACATAAACTGCAGCACAACACGCTACAAATATTATCCAAATATACGCTTCTGTTTAATTTAGCCAGTCACCACCAGATGTCTCACTGTTATTTGCAGTCGCGAATATACATAACTAATCAAAAAGTTTTATTAATGTTTTATTGTTTATTTTATAACTATTTTAAGATCATTTCCAAAGAGTGCCATTAGGTTTTTAAAATGTTGCGTATGCAATATTAATATAGCCAAAAGGTTTTATAAACCTGCGACTATTTTGGAAGTTTAAATGTTTTTTTGTTGTTGTTCGATAGACATTCTTGTTGCAGAATTATAAAGATATCAGTTGTATAATATTGCTGGAAAAATGTTTATACAATTTTTATAAAGCAATTTGTGCTAGTTGGGAGGGAAATTCCCAGTCAGCAGCAATAGAAATTGCTCTCTCGAGATCCTTTTTTAGGGTTTTGTAGGTATGACCAAAAAACCCTTATACCGTCATTTTGTCGTCTGTCTGTCTGTCTGTCTGTCTGTCTGTCTGTCTGTCTGTCTGTTCGGTAAAAATTGTAGCCAAACGGCTAAACCTAGAGAGTTGAAATTTGGCATGCTTATACAACTCTTTGACCCGCACATAGGAAAAATACTAAAACATCTAAAAAACATACCCCCTTAAAAATATAAACAAATATGTGCTCATCGAAAACAAAAATATTTTTTTTTAATTCTGAGTAGGGTATCAAATGAAAGCCCTTAGTACGTGGATTAACGATCAAATTTTTATTTTTGCAAAATAAATTATTTTGATGCAATTTTTGCCAAAAATGTGCAAAAAAAATTTTGTCCCACACCCTGTAGCCCAGATGGTTTAAACTAAAAATCTAAAAAAATTCTAAGTAATGTATATTGGTGTGAACCGAAATAGTACAACAGGAATTTTTGATCAGATTATGTTTTTGGAAAATAACGAATTTTTTGTGGTTTTTGGTTCACAAAGTACAAAAGTTATACCAATGTAAGACACTCACATGCATAGCGCGCGATAGCTACATGCGTTAAAGCGCTCTTAAACTGACTGGAAAACGAAGAGTTTCGAGTTCGAGTACGGGGTGAATTTTATTTTTTGTTTTTTTTTTGCATTTTTATTATGTTGAAATTATTTTGTCAAAATTCTAGTTATATTTTGACAAATGTTGTATTTAATTTTTATGAGCGTAAATTTAATAACCAGTCTTATTATATGATTAACAGACGATAAATTATTTTAAAAATATCGTTCATTTTGCCGTGATTACTACAAAGTAAAATTTGTCCTACATACTCAGCATACCGCATTCACTTATTATATACCTGCGAAACCCTGAAATGTGTGAATATTCACACTTCACATCAATTTTTTCTTGATCTGTTAAGACTGGCTGACCCCCAGATGTTTTCTTATGCAAGCCTTTTATTGTCCTCTACAAGGTCACATATGGAATACCATATTCCTCACTCAGAGTTCGTCAATTTCCTCTTTGGTACCGAGCCACAGCCTCATTTAGTTTTTTTTCGTCATAATCTCCATATTTGCGACTACCGGGTTTTCTTTTATAATTACGCACCATTTTCAAGTCGCCCCTAAAAATACACGGAAAAAATCATACCCCACTGGCATAAGGTACTTTGATATTTAAATTTGTGGTTAGGTATCTTTAGCCGAATAACTAAAGATCCAGAAAAAGAAACTACTGCATTATTTTATTAGTAACCAGATTTGTTACACATTATAACGTATATAGGTGAAAAAAGTTAAGCCATATTTACCTTAAATTTCAATATTTTACCAATGCTCCCTACTGCGTTTATGCGCGTAACCATTCACCATACAAAGTAAACACTACTAGACTATCTTGCGTTTGAAGGGTCAAGGCTGCTCGTCCTTTGGACGCGTTTTCATCCGATCCGATCAGAACAGATTTCGGACGAAAAATTGCGAACGATCTCATCACAGCAAAATAAATTGAAGGTCGTCCAGTGGATGCGAAGTTATCGGTTCGACTTCATACGAACATAGCCGACGTGCCACCGATCCCATTCTGATGGGATTTTACATGCGAATTCATGCGAACGAGGGGAATTTCAGACATATTTATCATATAATTATTTACTTATCATGGACGTCGAAAAGTTAATTAGTTTAATAAGTGAAAGAAAGCTTTTATGGGACATGAGAGATAAAAAATATTACATGAGTAATGTCTAAAGAAAAGAGTGGAAAGAAATTGTTATATCATAATTGCAACTATTGTATAATTTATCTTAAAGTCATACTAAGACGTTCTTCTGGTGAAATAGTTTCACGAAAATTAGAAATTTTCCTTATTGTTGGACTGATAGCATCCAAAATATAATGGAAGTGTCTTGATTCAATCGGTGATAATAAAAAAAAAAATTTTGTCCCACACCCTGTAGCCCAGATGGTTTAAACTAAAAATCTGAAAAAATGCAATTAATGTATTTTATCAGATTAGGTTTTCGGAAAATAACGCATTTTTTCTATTTTTGGTTGACGATGCACAAAAGTTATAGTTATGTAACACACTATATTAGAAGGCGTATCCTGGTCTAATGGTTAACTTGCTCGCTTGCTACCTAGCATACTAGGGTTCCCTCCCGGACAGAGGAGAGAATTTTATTGATAGTATTTTTTTCCATTTTTATTTTGTCAAAATTCTAGTTGTATTTTGGCAAATATTGTATGTGTTATGTATACGAAACCAGAGGAGCGGAGCAATGGAAGCCATAGGCGCAACTTTCAAAATTTTAATGAACCTTGCTATATATTAAAAAAAAAAAAAAAAATGCACTTATTTAGAACTTAAATAATGGTATTAGGTATTCGAAATAAAATTAACAAAAAAAAATTATATTTAAAATATAAATATTGTTTTTGAAGCTCTTAGATTAACACATGATAAATTATTTTAAAAATATCGTTCATTTTGCCGTATTTACTACAAAGGAAAATTTGTCCTACACACTCAGCATGCCTCCTTCACTTATTATATACCTACGAAATCCTGCAATGTGTGAAAATTCACACTTCCCATCAATTTTTTTCGTTTTCTATAAAGAGATATGATGTCATTTGCGTGAGTAGATTTAGCTAGACCGTACAAATATCTATTTTTTATATATTTCCTGTGACTCGGGTGCAAACTAGGCTATTTTATTCAGTATCTTTTTAAAATTTCGTGTAGAACAGCTTAAATTAAGTGCCCAAAGAAGAGATTCGTAAAAGTGGTTGAACGCGGTATTAAAACCTATAGCACTGAAAACATTAGACTAGTCATTTCTTGCGAGTATGTAATTTTAACACATTGTATGCGGGACCCGTACTAGTACGTTTTCTGACGATTGATACTTGAACGCGGGTCCCGTACTAGTACGTAGGGTTCTACATCGATGTTAAACATCGATGTTTAACATCGATGTTAACATCGACGTCTTACTATCGATGTTGAAAAAACATCGAAGGAAAAACATCGATGTTTCCGATACATCGATGTTTTATTAATATTAAAAAAATTGATGTGAAGTGTGAATATTCACACATTTCAGGGTTTCGCAGGTATATAATAAGTGAAGGCGGTATGCTGAGTGTGTAGGACAAATTTTACTTTTTAGTAATCACGGCAAAATGAACGATATTTTTAAAATAATTTATCGTCTGTTAATCATATAATAAGATAATTATTAAATTTACGCTCTTAAAAATTAAATACAACATTTGTCAAAATATAACTAGAATTTTGACAAAATAATTTCAACATAATAAAAATGCAAAAAAAAAAACAGAAAAAATAAAATTCACTCCGTACTCGAACTCGAAACCCTTCATTTACCAGCGAGAGACACCACTGCTCTAACCAATAACGCTATCGTACGCCTTGCATGTGAGTGTCTTACATTGGTATAACTTTTATACTTTGTGAACCAAAAACCACAAAAAATGCGTTATTTTCCGAAAACATAATCTGATCAAAAATTCCTGTTTTACTATTTCGGTTCACACCAATATACATTACTTAGAATTTTTTTAGATTTTTAGTTTAAACCATCTGGGCTACAGGGTGTGGGACAAAATTTTTTTGCACAATTTTGGCAAAAATCGAATCAAAATAATTTATTTTGCAAAAATAAAAATTTGATCGTTAATCCAAGTACTAAGGGCATTCCTTTGATAACCTACTCATAATGCCCATAATTTAAAAAAAATATTTTTGTTTTCGATGAGCACATATTTGTTTATATTTTTAGGGGGGGTATGTTTTTTAGATGTTTTAGTATTTTTCCTATGTGCGGGTCAAAGAGTTGTATAAGCATGCCAAATTTCAACTCTCTAGGTAATAGCCGTTTGGCTACAATTTTTACCGAACAGACAGACAGACAGACAGACAGACGACAAAATGACGGTATAAGGGTTTTTTGGTCATACCTACAAAACCCTAAAAAGGTATTTATTTATATTATATAGGTTTTATTTAATAATGTAAAGATAAAATACGAAAAAAAGTAACTTATAATACACAAAAAGCATTTATTAGATCTTTAAATAGAAATATTCTTTTTTAATAGTAATTAATTTCACATTTACATTACCCAATATAATAATCCTAATATGTTCCTACTATTTTTACATTTCTAAAATGAAACATTGCATTTTATTATAATACTAATATAGTAATCTTAATGTTAATTTTATATCATTTAACATAAAAATAACATACTGTCATACACATTTTTTTTTTCACTTTTTTAAGTTGAAATACATATTACATTTTTTATTGAGAACTGACAATAACTGAAGTGACGCCTAGCGGAATATTTTGGAACTTAACGGAATAGGATTTGGTTGGATGTGGCTCATTTAATTGCATTGTTTGTTTGTGTTAAAGTGAAGAAAACTTTAATAAAATGTCTTTAAAATTGCAACAGAAAATTAACTCAATGTGAATTGTTGTGTATCAAATGGCAAATGTCAAAAAATCCTATTCCAATCGCCATTTTGTAAGCGACAACAGCGCCTCTATAGGTAATGTTTATTCTCAATAACACTAACATAGCAATCCTAATATTAATTTTACACTAACATTACAATATAATAATCCTAATAATAGTTTTATTAATAAATAAATTATAATTATATTTCCCAATACGGTATTTCCAGGGATTGGAGGAATAACAACTGGGAAAGTGTCAACAAAACTCAAAAAGCAACAAGTTTGTTGGCGTCGTTGGTCGTTGCATTGTTTGCAAAAATTAGAAGTTTCTTCTTATTTTTTGCTTATTCTGCTAACTGCTAAAAAGAATAAGAACTAACACTATTAGTATTGTTATATCACAATAGATGGCGCTTATATTTTGTGTACTAATATTAATAAAAATTAAAATTTTAAGATTCCAGCGCTCTAGCAGTAGTTTCTGAATTTCAAAGTTTAAACATCGACATCGGTAGTAGACATCGATGTTTTATCGATACTATCGCCATCTGAACATCGATGTTTTCGATACATCGATGCTTTTTTCCCATCCCTACTAGTACGGGTTAGTGTAACGACATGGTTTGTTTGTGGGTACAAAAATACCGGTATATGGATATCTTTTTTCTATACTTTTTTTATAAAATAAAAACTTTATCAACTAATTTTGCAAACTCAAAATTCACACTGTAAAACATTATTAGTTTTATGATTGCTATTTTCATTTTTTTATAATGTAAAAATGATTGTATATAACATAAATCGAAAAAATAAAACTATATACTACTATTTCTATTTTATTTTTCATATTTACGATACTATTATAAATTTATCCACTAACAAATTTATTTTTTGTTTACAACAATTATGTTTGTTGTTTATATATTTCTATATTTATTTATTTATTTCAATACAAAATACGAAAAGTTGGTTAAAAAATAAATAATTTTCGATCTATTGAGATTTAACTGAATAACTAAATTTACGAGCAAAACGCCCGCTCCCGGCACAATTCCGCTGCGAAATGTACCCGCACACACGGGTCTATTCTGTATCTTTTGTGGTTAAAAAGATTTGGTTAAAAATGATAGTTAAATAGTAACATTTTAACTAGGCGTTAAAATTTTAACCTTGTTTCTTATTCTGTATCTCAGGTTATAACCCAAGCGTTAAGTTCTAACTTTTTAACCTTATGGTTAAAAGTATGTTGTGAAATTATTTACAAGAGAAGGTATTTTGCTTGTGTAATTGTGGATTTAATGTAAACAAGTGTTATGGCTGAATATTGAATGAACAACGATCAAATATAATAAATCTATATTGCGGAAATGTACAATATTTATACATAAATAATTATGGGTGCAGAAAGTAAATAATATAATAATATTACCATAACATGCAAATGTATCAATATTTTCTTTCTTTCTTCTATATTAAGATACTTTTATTTTCAGGTTATATTTACCTTATTTTTATTTTTAAACAGAAAACTTAAAATTTATAAATATATCACAGTTTCAAAGTTTTCAATATTTACTTGCAATTTATCGGGAAACGGGAAATCTTTTGATTCATCTCGGATTAAAAAAAAAAAAAACAACACGTAAAACGAAATATTTCGTAAGTTTTAGAAAAATGAAAATATTTTAAAATATTCCATTAAAAGGGTCTCTCATATCACCCAGTTGCTTTTGTTTAATTCGAACTGATCTCCTAAAAAGCATTTATATATATTTTTTATTCACCTATAGTAATTTTTCACTTATTAACCTCGTTTTGTTCAATTTGTTTTATTAATAATTGGTTTAAAATAAACAGACTTGCCATAATTAATTCTAAAAATGGATTTTTCCTGGCTATTTGACGTTTAGAGGTTAGAACTACAGGTGGTTAAAAGTTAACACCATGTATTTGGCTGGAGTTAAAATTCCAAATATAACCTACTGAATTAACCACATCGAGGTTTAAATTTCAACGCCATAGAGTTACAGAATAACAAAATATTGTAAAGCGTGGTTAAAATTTTTTAACTTCGACCTTGAGGTTAATTTTTAACTTTTTAAGATACAGAATAGACCCGACAATGTGTTAAAAGTGAATGCTATTTGGTGAAATATCTCTCTTTGTTATGAAAGTTTCTTGTTTACGGTCAGGCAATTTAGATTTAAATTTAAATGGTCATAGATGGCATAGGTGGTCAGAAGGATGAGGTTTGTAATTACAACATTTGTAATCTTCCTCCGAAATATTAGTAATCACTTACTCAATGAGTGTTTGCGAGTGGTTAGTGATTCTAGAAGCATCTTTTAAACAAATACGTAATTTTAGTTATTTAAAATATCAAGTAGCATTCTCTTAAGGAAATCCGTATTTACAGGGTCGTAAAGAAAGTCTCCCCTGGGCAAGACTTTCAAATTGGGCCCCAGTTTAATAAAAAAAAAAAAAACTTACCATGCATATACGATAGTTCTGAAGCTCCAGTTCTTTCATTTTTTTAAAGTTTGGTATAACAGTCTTAATAAATAAACAAAAAATAATTATTCTTTCAATTGTTTATGTCCGTAATTTTAATTTCATTTTATATTTATGAAAAAACAATAAATTAAACATCATAAATTTATTTAAATTGTATTTTTCTTGCTTTTTTCCGCAAATTCATCAATTAAATCATTAAAATCTATTTGTTGAACTATATCATGTTCAATAGATATTATTGACAGATTAGATAAACGCTCTTGTGAGAGGGTCGATCTTAAGTAATTTTTAATTAACTTCAGTTTACTAAAACTCCTCTCACAAGAAGCGGTGGTCACTGGCAGGTTTAGAAATATTCTTAACGCAATAACGATGTTCTGGTACGATTAATAATAATAATAATAATAATAATAATAATAATAATAATAATAATAATAATAATAATGTTTTTATAATAATAATAACGGGGTACGGCGGTCTTTTGACCGAAAAGGCTTAGCGCCCTTTCCCCCCGGATCGCTACCACACTGTTACCACGGCAGGAACCAATTGGGGGTAACGTCGACCCTATCATCTGGTCGATGAATCCTGCCACCGTTTCATGGGGCCAACCTTCCCATGAAACGTATAAATGGTTCAAGAAAGTATAAGAAACCATAGAGCTTCCCACAACGGGTCCTTCTCGGATGGGGACCCACAAACAGTTGGGCGAAGCTACAATCCCGCTAGCCGGGCCCGCCACAGGTGGACACCCGAGGAGCAGGAAGACCTGCTTCAGGTTTACGAGGCAGCGTCACCCCATCGCAGGGGCTACATGGTCAGAGTCCACTCACAATGGTGTGAAAATCATCCTGAGCTGGACTTCATGACGCAACAAAATCTGCGCGACCAAGTAGCACGCCTGCGACGCAGGATGAGGCGATCGAGACGAAGAGAGTCGAGAAGGTTGTCCCAAATACCGGTACAGCCATCGACACCTGCAAGCCCACCAACGGGAGGTGGGCAGATAGCCACTGGGTCTTCCCCAGTTTATGCAGGAATAACATCCTCTTCACCGGAAAAAAATCTCCGCGAGGATTTTCTAGCCCTTCTCTCGCCTCATTCTGAACGTACCCGACTCGGACACAATAAGTTCAAAGTTCGTGCTGATGACCTCACGCGACTTCATGAACTTATTGACAAGCAAATTTCCCCTCAGAGTAGTCTCTGGGATATCGACTGTGCTGTATACGCTGCAGCAGCTGTGCTGACGCCAAAGCGGGCTAAGGCTTTTAACGGCAAACTGCGTATACAGCAATTAGAGAAGAAAATGACGCGTTCACGTCAGGAAGCTTCTCATATTCAGTGTGGTATTGATGCTTTACGAAGTATTAAGCCGCTAAGTGCGAATACTAGGCGCATATTATATCAATTGCGCATAAAGCATCACACACTGAATTTGTCCACTCTCTCTCTGCTAAAGCAGAAAGCGGTGGACAAATTGAGAGCACTAGCCCTGGCAAGAAAGAAACTGGTCAACCGGGTTAGGACCATGGAGGAAAATACTATGTTCCTCACGAGCCCGTCACGCCTTTTCATGGCCAAACCTGAGGTTTCTGAACCGTCATTATCAGTCGACAGGACAGAGACTTTCTGGAGGGAAATTTATGAACACGAGGCGATCGTGCAGGACACTCCAGTTTTGGAGAGATTTGAGGAATTCTGTTCACAACACCTGACAGATCCTCAGGCATGCCCCCCTGTTACCACGGAAGAAGTTACACGTGCTATTTCGAAAGCGCGCAATTTCGCTGCACCAGGAGTTGATGGTATTATTGCTTTCTGGTGGAAGTCATTCACAAGCGTGCACGGCCATCTTGCACGAAATTTTACTTCTTTTATCCGTGGAGAAATACCAATACCATCTTGGTTACCAGAGGGGCGTACAGTATTAATCCCCAAAAAAGGTGATTTAACCAACCCGAAGAACTACAGACCTATTACTTGTCTCAATACGCTGTATAAGATCTTCACCAGCGTATTAAACGAGCGGGTACTGAGCTCCATTGCCTCTGTTTGGTCAGACATCTACGAACAGAGGGGATCGAAGAGGGGCCAAGCAGGTTGCAAAGAAAACCTTATTATCGACCGGTCAGTCTGTCATGACGCGTCGTATTTCAAACGCAACCTGTCAATGGCTTGGGTGGACTACGCAAAAGCTTATGACACTACGTCACACGCTCTCATTTTAACATTATTGCGCATGTTACGAGTCCACCCGGAGATAGAGAGATGCATTGGGCAACTTATGCCCCTCTGGAAGACACAATTTGTTGTCCCAAGCGGATCAACTGCAGTGTCGACAGAGTGGATATATTTCAAGCGTGGGGTTTTCCAGGGAGATTCCCTAAGCCCGCTACTATTTTGCATCTCACTTCTTCCTCTATCGATCGAGCTTAGGCGCGGCAGTGGCTACATGGCGGGTCCCCCGTCGAAGCGTAAGCACAAAATTACCCATCTCTTTTACATGGATGATTTGAAGCTCTACGCCTCGAACGAGAGGAATCTGCAGACCGCCTTAGATACTGTTGCTGAGTACACTGCCGCGATAGGTATGCAATTCGGGTTGGAAAAATGCGCTGTTTTTCATATCTACAGAGGAAAAGGTTTAGACAACGGTGAAGACGTTCAATTGGTTGATGGGAGCATTATAAAACATCTTAATGCCGAAGGGTCTTACACATTTTTAGGCATCAGTGAGAGAGGTGTCCAAGATGTCACTCTTATTAAGCAGGCCCTTCGCAGCAAGTATATGGCACGACTTAGGCAGATATGGAGATCATGTCTGTCTGGCAAGAACAAAATCGCTGCCACAAACATGCTTGCTGTCCCATTAATTTCATACACTTTTGGTGTAATGAAATGGAATGTTGATGATCTTAAGGATCTCGACAGAAGAACCAGAAAGATCATGAACATCAACCGAAGTCTTCACCCGAAATCTTCTGTGCAGCGCATTTACCTCCCTCGTCAAAATGGGGGTCGGGGATTACTAAATTTGGAGTGCTTGCACGATCGACTCGTCCTGGTTACAGCTAACAGTATCCTCAGAAGTCAGGACCCACTATTAAAATTCGTTAGTGAGCACGAATTTAGTGGCAAAGGGGCGTTTCTTTACCAGGCAGCGCGAAGAGCAGCAACGAGATTTAACCTGGCAGACTTGAGTCCCGTCAGGGAAAACGCTGGAGTACAACTCTCTCGGGAGGAGTACAACAGAGTTACCGGTTCGGTGAAACGAGGCGAGACAGACATGTTGACAAAAGAACACATGAGTAAAAGTATGCACTCTGTGTTCTTCAAACATATTATAAGTCTAGAGTTGTCCACCGAACTCACGTTCTCGTTTCTTAAGTCTGCTGGTTTGAGATCGGAAACAGAAGGTTTTGTGTTTGCGTGTCAGGATGGTGTTATAAATACTTTGGCATACAGGGCCCGCATATTCCAAATAGCGGAGTCCACACTCTGTAGGTTGTGCCACCACCATTCTGAAACGATAATGCACATTCTGTCTGCTTGTCCATCTCTTGCAGCGTCGAGCTACGTGTCTCGACATAATGCTGCTCTCCGCGTGCTCTACTATCATCTTAGACATGCCTATGGTATTGACCA